>JAJJWW010002801.1:0-30505 GCA_023531295.1 Papaver armeniacum
GCGAGGTTAAGAAGTGTCGCGAGATTGAATAGTTGTACAGCGACACTTCATGAGACATTCAGAAAATAAAGGATAGCTTAGCTGTCATCCACTATGTATTACCCTATATAAAGGGTCGAGTGAGTCTGTTGAAAGGGGGGGATCTTTTTAGAATTGTTAGGCAAGTCATTAGGAGAGAGAAAGTTTAAGAGTGTTTTAACTTCTAAATGTAATTCTATTTTTCCTGTGTAAACACTTCATGAATTCAATCAATAAATGTTCTTTGATCTTACATCTTCTAATGGATTAATTAAGCAAAAACGAGTAAGGGGTGTAGTGTGGGAAATCCTGCTACTACGAATTGGGTGTAACACCAACACACAACTCCACTACTCCATCACTCCACTTCCCACGAGAGAGATGTGAATAAGGCTCAAATGACATGTATAAATAGGTTCTCCTCCCTATTTCCAACAACAAGAGCAAGTCCGGACAACGAGGCAAGTGTTGATACAATCGTATTCAAACACCGAATCGATAGCTTACACCACTGCCAAGCCGTTCAGCTTTCGATACAAGTCATTCATAGCCAACACCTTCATATTCTCAACACCTCTTCGCTTCCCTCCCTAAGATCAACCCCATCTCCTTCACTTTGTGACCGAAACAAGTCCGGAATGGCCATTTCTTGGTTTAGGCCGGACTTGCACGATTGATCTCTCGAACCCACAAGCACTCACCGCGCAGTGCATTTGTTTAAGGTTTAGACTCATTTCTCATCCACACACCCCAAATTACCAAAACCGGCAGGAATAGTTTTCACTCATAAACAACTAGACTTTGCGACTTTAGATATTTCTGGTAACAACTATATTTTATGGGTTCTAGACGCGGAGTTACATCTCCAGGCCAAGAATCTTGCACACACGATTAAAAGTGGAAATGTTTGTGTCCCAACAGGATAGAGCATTGGCTTTAATTTTCTTGTGCATCATATCCACGACGGGTTGAGATCGGAATATCTAACCGCGTGGGACCCTGAGGTTCTATGGAGTTGCTTTTTGAAAGATAGATATGACCACCGAAGATGGTTATTCCGCCTAAAGCCAAAAATGACCGGTTGAATTTACGTTTGCAAGATTTTAAATTTGTTTTCGAGTATAATTATGTGTTGTTTAAAATCACTTTACAAACAATGAAATTGTGCGGTGAAAATATAATGTATGAACAATTACTCGAGAAAACTTTTACCACTTTCCACGCCTCGAGTGTTGTCTTGACAACAATACCAGAGCGTCGTTTAAGAAATACTCGAGTTGATTTCATGTCTCACTTATTTGTAGAATAGAATAATGAATTATTATTAAGAAATCATGAATCTCGTCCGTGGCTCACTGCTTTCGTGCCCGAAGCACATGCAACAACGAGTTCTACCAATGGTAATGGACACAAGAAATAATAAGGGTAAAGGGAAACGTGTACGTGGTAATAAAAGAACCAAGACAAGAGTTCACGGATTTAATCCAAACCACCGGGAGTGGAAAGATGGCACCCCAAAGAAAGAGTAAAACGGATAGAAGGAAAAGATTTGTCTAACAAGCCTATAAAGAACAAGGAAGATGTTTGTTACCGTTGTGGTATGACCGGTCATTGGTCACGCACTGCAATGATCGCTAAACATCTTGTTAATCTATATCAAGCATCCCCGAAGCGACCGCAGGTTGATATTGAGACAAATCTTATAGAGACTAATGAGACTTCTACTAGTTCTCCCCACTTAGACTTTGATTTTCTTACAAAGTCGAGGAAGAAGGAAAGTGGGACATATCTCGATTTTCTTAATAAGTCGATGATGAAGAACTTTAACTAGTTCCGTAAACTAGTTGTGAACTTGTGTATTCACAATATAGTTGTGTGTACTCTAAGTTGTGTTTTGGTTTGTATACTATCTTTTGTATGTATAATTACAAGTTTAATATACGACGTATGTTTTATTAAATTTATGTTGTTCATGTATTATATTTGTTGTGAAGGGTATGGATTCCAGAAGTAATCTATCAAAAATTAATCTTGACGGTGAAGATATCTGTTTGGGAGATATTGAACGACTAATACAATATTTCAAAGAATAAATATTTTACCGATTTAAAAGGATATAAGGCAAAAGTAAACACTATCTCGGTTCAATAAATTTAATAGATGGTTCAGAAAGAGCCAATATTATCTTACCAGAGGTACAAAAATCGAAAATCGGTGATGCCTTGTATTCCTGAGATCTTTGAGAAATCAAGTTTCAAAGATATTAATAAAATGGATATCATTTAAACAATAAGTGAAGATAATACAGATTACTTATCTATCACATTATCCGACACACGCGAGAAAAACATGTTGTAGAGAAGCTTGCGGCTATCTCTTCGGGTTGTATCTTACAACAATCAAAGCTATTGAATCTTATAAAGTGTCATTAACTTAAGTTTAATGATCCAAAATATTCAAGCTTTAAAAATGACCGACTAGGACACCGAGGAATCTACCATGATGGGTAAGAATACGGAACTCTCAAGGGAATCCTTTGCGGAACCAAAAGCTTTGTTAACTACGGATATAAATTGTATTGCTTGCTTTATGGGAAAATTGATCCTTAAACCGTCATTAACAAAAGTTGTTCTTGAATCGCCAACTTTTCTTAAGAGGATCCATGGAGACATATGTGGACCTATCCACCCTCAGTGTGGACCTTTTCAAAGATTTTATGGCTCTCGATTGACGCATGACTAGATGGTCACATGTTTGTCTCTTATCCACAAGAAATGTTGCATTTGCTCGGCTTCTCGCCCCAAGTAATTAGGTTGCGGCACATTTCCCAGATTTTCCTATAAAGTCTATTCGGCTAGATGGAGCTGGTGAATTTTGATAGGTGTAGAATACACCTAATTTACTATCTAGTAGTTTATGCTTTCTTTGCTATTTTTCTTGTAAATTATGTATTTTATGCTTGTTTGAGTTTTAGTAGCTACTTTGAGTCACACGGAGGAAAAGAAGAAGAAATTACTCTATTTGAGCAAAAAGGGCAAAATTGTCATTTTAGGGGCGAACACTATCTGGAGTCTAGCCAAGGTTAAGGGGCAACTCTTTCGGAGGAGTACTAAAGCCAGGCCCAGCTATGGTTAAGGGGTTGTCATCACTGGGTAGCCCTTATCCAGAATATATGTGTTATTAACACCCAAACTGGGGTGGTCTTATCCCTGGGCGTTTTAATCCACCTCAATCATTTACTAGACCCTAAATCGAGAGATAACCTTACTCTCAATCATTCCTATGCTTGAAATCGAGAGAAGCAGCCATGGCTGCCGTTAATGCTCAAGAAATTGAGAGAACAATTCTCTCATTCATTCTACACCTGAAACCGAGAAGCAGCCGTTGCTGCTATTGCTTTGTTCGAAATTGAGACAAGATGAGAAATCGAATCAAGAACAGAGAGCTGAGGGGTTTTGATGCCATCAAGAAATTGAAGAGGTTAAAGGTTAGGGTTAGCTGTCTCTGTGAGCAAGATGAAGATGGAGATATTGCTATGATTGAGATCGATGATGTTGGTGATTGAAGTCATGAAGAACAGCAGCCGTTGCTGATTGACGCTGCTGAGAAGATAAATATGGTTCTGTTGAGGTTGAGAACTGAAGAAGCAATTGAGACCCAAGGAAAGAAGTGATGTTCGATCTGTGAGATGCTGCCATAAAAGAAAAGCTAGGGTTTGATTATTTCGACAGAGAGAAGGAATCGATGATATAAGATGAACCTGATTTTTAAAGAAGACAGATGCAACAGAGAGGGGTTTGGCAGCTGGTTTGAATCGAACCAAAGATTGAGAAATCAGAGTGAAGCTGCTGGGTTTTAACAAGAATTACTCAGGGAGGAAGCGAATCGGTAATGGAGTTCTGGTGGTGCTGTTAACAACACAGAGAGGAAATGGGTCTTTGGTTAAGACTCAGGTTCTGAGAATGGGGTTCGTTGGAAACAAATTTAAGATGAATTCAATCAGGGTTCGTGGATAGAAGAAGATGATGTTGAAACTATCTGTGTTGGTGGTGCAGCCGAGTCAAGAGCAGTTCAGGGCGGAATAGAGAAGCCTAAAGAAGCAGAATGTGTTTGAAATGTTAGATGAATGTTAGGCTTCTTAACAGGGATGAAGACACTAAAGATCGGCCTGAATTTGGCCTGTGCAAGCCCTATAAACAACCGAAACTCGGCCAATTTTCCCCTCCGGCGAGTCAACTCGGACCGATCCGAACGATCCCGATGACCGATCCCAACCGAGCCCGATGACTGATTCCGGTGAGCTGAATTAATCAAGTCAGCCGAGTAAGCAGCTGACTCAGTACTGACTCATCTGAGTAAGCCCAGTTAGCTGAGTCAGAAGCTAACTCGAGTCTGACTCACTCCTCTCCTTGACCTTTGACTAACTGTTGACTGACGGTTGACTAGTTTGACCGTTAGTCCTAACGGTAGACCGGACGGAATATTCCGTCGAATATTCTCTCGACGGAGAAATTTCCAGGTGGCCGGCGGCGACGTTTTCCGGCCAAATTCCGGCCATAATCCCAGTTTTCCGGCGAGCAAAATTCCAGAATTTTCTATGGATTTCTCTTATGGGTATGAAGACTTGGGCTAGGAATTGGATGGAGAATTGGACTCAAATTTGGAAAGAGAAGGTGGAAGAGTTGAGAAAAGCTTGATTTGGAAATTGAATTGCAAAAGGAAAAGGATTCTAATCCTTAGAAGATTTGGAGAATTTTGAAGCCTATAAATAGAGAAGTTTTCTACAACTTCTATACACATCTTTACACACATCTTTACACAACACTTTTCTTTTCTTATTCTTTGTGTGAACTCTTTTAACATGAGTAGTTAATTTATTGATTGAGGATGAATTCCTAGTTTTTAAACATATGATTTGAGTTTTTGTTTTCAATTCTATCTTGAGATTTTTCACATGATTATCGATTGTTTTTACTAATAGGAGTGATCTTAAAGACATTCATGATTGATTGATAGATTGTTTAGGTGGCCAACTAAATTGATTTGTTAATTTGATCTAAAGCTAGTGAAAGTTAGAGATAAGTAATCGTTTCTTGACTCTTTACATAAGTAGCAAACACGAGACCTTGCGGAGGGATTAGTGGAGCAATTGTGTGTAGAAACAACGCTAGAAAGTGGACCAAGCTGAACCGAAGTTTAACTACTAGTACTAAACCTAAATTCATAAATCTTAATGCATTCTGGGAATTACATCTTGTAAGCGGACCTCAAGGTGGTTCTTTTGAATAGAATCGATAACCCAAGCGGACACATTTATCGGGTGAAATTAGGGATTTTGGGGCTAGCTAAGCGGACATGCTTTATCCTACGGTTGGTGATAACTGTGACTAAAAACAAGTAGAAAAGAACATAACTTTAATCATTGTTTTGCAACGAAGAAGGATTCCTTGATCGTCTCTCTCTCTTATTGTTTTCATCTTTCAACTTTCGATTTTTAATTGCTTTCTTTATTTTTATTTTGCTTTTTACACCCCCCTTTTCGTGACAACTTTTACAACTAGAATCTCGTGCTCCTCGTGGGATCGACCTTGACTACCCTATATTACTTGTTAATTAGGTAGTAAAGTATTAATTAATTTGTTGTGGTTACGACACGCATCAAATTTTGGCGCCAGATCGGGGAGCAAGGATGATTTTAGTTATTTTTATTTTTCTTTTGCTTTATTCTTGCTTTGTTGGATTCTATTCGTATCTAACTTGGTTTTTGAATCTTATTTCGGGTGCCATGTATGGTGGACGAGCAAGCATATTATTAACAATCAATACGGTTTTCAACCTCAACATTATGACAACTTCCAACCATCCTTTGGATACAATCAAAACCAATATTTTGGCTATGATAAATTTTCTATTTAACCTTATGGATATTCTCATACATATCAACAACCTTATGACGGGTATGTAAGTGGACAATCACATGGATGGAAGGATAGTTATGCATCTAATAATTTGTTTTCTAGTAATGTGCATACACGTAATTTGGAATATACTCCTCTTCAACGTGTTTTTCCTTCACTTTTCCCAAAAGAGGAGATGCCTGTCCCTAACGGTGGTAAGCGTGTGAACGTCGTGGAAACTTGCACGTAAATTATACAAATTGGAAGATGATGGAGACTCGGAAGAGCTTGTCGCAGAAATTAGTAGACTATTCATATGGAACTTAAAAACGTCTAGATAAAGGTAATGAAACCGATGAAGATTCTTATTATGGTGAGTCCGAAAATGAAGATGATTGTGTTGAAAAGGACAAACCTTTGGAGACTTTTGATGACGCTAGTGTAGATTACTTCGAGCCTTGATCTTAATAATGATCAATCACCTATTCAAAAGGAAGAGCTTGAGGAAGATGCATTTATTGCTTGGCAAAAATTTCTTAAGGAAAGATGGGAGTGCGGAAGTGTATGAGTGTTCCGAACAATGAGGAAGTTATTCCAACTCGGATCATAATAACGATCCTTCACCTATTCAAAAGGAGGAGATTGGGTGTGACTTACCTATTGTTGTAAACGAAGTAACACCCGCATAAGAAGATCTTACAATCTATACCGATGAAATTCATTTTTGTGAATGGCCCGATCCGATGATGAGAATGTTGAAGAGATGATTATAGAGGATGAAACCACATTCATTGATTTTGTGGAAGACCCAATTGAACTTGCGAATGATTTTAATGATGCGAGACTTTGGTTAAGGTAGAAAACGTGAAGAATGGTTGCAAGGTTTAATAGAGGACCAATGATATACAAGAGGTAAGTGATTCACTCGAATTTTTAAGGATGAAGAGGATTCTATAATACAAGAATTTTTGAAAGGTTTGTCTAACCCTTTGCCTATTGATTCTTCTCCTTTACCTCTTATTGGTTTGAATGTATGTGCTTCAAAGTATTTTTGGATGATTTTGTTTCTAGATATCCACCATTGGAAACACTTGATTCTAACACTATGCGGGTTTGCCAAGAGGAATACATGGAAGTTCCCGAATTCTATGTTCTCTATACATTTCCAAGTGTGGACGAGAATAAGTGTGGGGAAATTTCTATCGAGCGATAATTTCACTATTGTTTTCTTGTGCTAATATTTGTTTGGAGTTATTGTTTGTGGTATTATGGGTGGATCCTCAAATTTTAGATTGTTAGTATATGGGAATGAATCTTGCAAGAGCTAAGTGCGTCGACTTTAAAACAAGCGCTTAATGGGAGGCAACCCATCGGTTTTGTATTTCTTATCCTTTGCTTTTGTTATTTCTTTTTTCTTGTTTCTTATCATGTTAAAATTTCCCACCTTGACTTTACTAGAGGATTCAATTACATTGAGGACAATGTAAGGTTTAAGTGTGGGGGAGTGGTTAAGCATGTTTTTAAAACAAAAATTACAAAAAAATGAAAAAAATTTGAAAAAATCAAAAAGAGTTTTACTTAAAAATTCCAACTTTTTTAAGATTTTATAGTCCCTAGCATATTTCTAGGTATGTTTACATAGAGATTTTGACCGACATAATTGAACTTGGAAATGTTAGAGAACTACATTCGGATTTCTTGTTTGTTAGAGTGTTAAATAATGGATTTAATCATGCGGTGATGCGAATTTGGTGCGGGGAGAAATGCGTTATTAGAGTTCCGATCAATCATTAGTGGAGATTACCCGTATTCATATCATGAGAGGCACCAGGCCGTAAATTTTTCCATCTACTAAAGAGCTTCTTTTGAGTGTGTGTCCACCGTAAGTTAATTAGGGTAGAATGGTGAGCTACCCAACCTCCCACCAATAAAAAGCACTACTCTTTGATCTCTTGAGTGCTAATTTTGTCAATCATGAGGGTGACGTCCATGGATGAAAGCTTCCTTCTTGTAGTTCGATTTGCAGTTAGCACCATTCTCTCTCGACAACAACGGATCCATAGAAATACATTCATCATCAACAAGGAGCGACATCAAAATCTACAAGGAAAGTTGGAAAAGTTTAAGGTTTACAAGCAACGGAACGGGAAAAAGAGCAAATTTCAAATACAAGTAAAGCAACATACAAAGAGCGGATTTTATATATATGTTGAAGACTTACACTACAATGAGGTAATTTTATATCCAAGTATGAAGACTTATTCATGAAAGCGAAGAAAAGTAAAAGGTGAAAAATTTTGGAGTTTATGATTTCAAGACGATACAAGTTGTGAAGAATCCAGCGGTAAATACTTCTCCCACGGCCATGGTTTATTTTTGTATTTAATTTCTCTTGTTTCAATTTAAAAGAAAAAAAAAAAAAAAAAAATTGAAAAAAAAAAAAAAAAAAAAAAAAAAGAAAAAAAAAAAAAAAAAAAACAAGAGAAATATTTGTTCTTATTTAATGAGTCGTGGGGAAGGAAAATTTATAAGGAAGTTTCAAGCGACAAGGATATTTAAGGTAAAAAGGGTTACAAATTGTTAAGGATTTATGAAATTCAAGGGTTTATCATCAATAGTTGAAACCAAGGAACTAACAAGATCAAGACGAGGAGCGGAAGACGTTTCTATTGGATACCGTGAGAGTGGTGTTATCATAATTGGCGATCGGATGTGAAGGTAAGTAAGTAATCTCATCCTCAATATAAATGGTTGATTTCCTTTCTTAGAGATCGTCAGAAAAATGGTTTTTCAAAATATTAAAAGATGTGGGTTTTTCAAAATTTCGGAAGTTATCCTTCCCACTATTCAACGTGTCGCAGGAATTCTCTCTCTATTCCTACCTGCACACATGTGAGAACCATAAAAAAGCCGTCTTTTTGAGTGCAATTATCATAAAATCCTATTTGGTGAGGCGAAGTCGAGGCGAAATGCTTATTGATCGTTTCTCAAACACGCATTCTCTCATTATGGTGTGGTTATTTCTCACTCAACATTTAAGAACGAGAATATGTTCTTTGGTATTTCTAACTTCTTATTACTAGCATGCGAAACTCTATGTCCTCATAACTCTTTGGATGCTTGTGACGCTTAACGCTTTGAAGTTGTGAGTTTTTAGTTTGATTTGCTCGAGGACTAGCAAAAGTCAAGTGTGGGGAATTTGATAGGTGTAGAATACACCTAATTTACTATCTAGTAGTTTATGCTTTCTTTTTATTTTTCTTGTAAATTATGTATTTTATGCTTGTTTTGAGTTTTGTAGCTACTTTGGAGTCACAGGAGGAAAAGAAGAAGAAATTACTCTATTTGAGCAAAAAGGGCAAAATTGTCATTCTAGGGGCGAACACTATCCGAGTCTAGCCAAGGTTAAGGGGCAACTCTTTCTGGAGGAGTACTAAAGCCAGTTGACTATGGTTAAGGGGTTGTCATCCTTTGGGTAGCCCTTATCCAGAATATGTGTTATTAACACCCAAACCGGGGTGGTCTTATCCACGGGCGTTTTAATCCACCTCAATCATTTACTAGACCCTAAATCGAGAGATAACCTTACTCTCAATCATTCTATGCTTGAAATCGAGAGAAGCGACCATGGCTGCCGTTAATGCTCAAGAAATTGAGAGAACAATTCTCTCATTCATTCTACACTGGAAACCGAGAAGCAATTCTTCGCTTTATTGCTTTGTTCGAAATTGAGACAAGATGAGAAATCGAATCAAGAACAGAGAGTCGAGGGGTTTTGATGCCATCAAGAAAGTGAAGAGGTTAAAGGTTAGGGTTAGGTGTCTACGTGAGCAAGATGAAGATGGAGATATTGCTATGATTGAGATCGATGATGTTGGTGATTGAAGTCATGAAGAACAGAACAAGATTGTCGATTGACGCGCCGAGAAGATAAATATGGTTCTCATTGAGGTTGAGAACCGAAGAAGCAATTGAGACCCAAGGAAAGAAGTGATGTTCGATCAGTGAGATCCGCCATAAAAGAAAAGCTAGGGTTTGATTATTTCGACAAGAGAGAAGGAATCGATGATATAAGATGAACCCGATTTTTAAAGAAGACAGGATGCAACGAGAGAGGGGTTTGGCAAATTGGTTTGAATCGAACCAAAGATTGAGAAATCAGTGAAGTCACTGGGTTTTAGCAAGAATTACTCGGGAGGAAGCGAATCGGTAATGGAGTTCGTGCAGTCTTTGTTAACAACACGAGAGAGGAAATGGGTCTTTGGTTAAGACTCGAGGTTCCGAGAATGGGGTTCGTTGGAAACAAATTTAAGATGAATTCAATCGGGGGTTCGTGGATAGAAGAAGATGATGTTGAAACTATCTCGTGTTGGTGGTGCAAACAGTCAAGAGTGCCTTCGGGCGGAATAGAGAAGCCTAAAGAAGCGAGAATGTGTTTGAAATGTTAGATGAATGTTAGGCTTCTTAACGGGGATGAAGACACTAAAGATCGGCTCAATTTGGCTTTGTGCAAGCCCTATAAACAAACCAGAAACTCGGCCAATTTTCCCCGAAGGAAAGTCAACTCGGACCGATCCGAACGATCCCGATGACCGATCCCAACCGAGCCCGATGACCGATTAGGTGAGTCAATTAATCAAGTCGCCCGAGTAAGCACCGACTCAAGATCTTGACTCATCCGAGTAAGCGATTAGAATGAGTCAGAAGCTAACTCGAGTCGACTCACTCCTTCTCCTTGACCTTTGACTAATGTTGACCTGACGGTTGACTAGTTTGACCGTTAGTCCTAACGGAGACCTGGACGGAATATTCCACGCCGAATATTCTCTCGACGGAGAAATTTCCGGGTGGCGGCGGCGACGTTTTCCGACCAAATTCCGGCCATAATCCCAGTTTTCCGGCGAGCAAAATTCCAGAATTTTCTATGGATCTCTCTTATGGGTATGAAGACTTGGGCTAGGAATTGGATGGAGAATTGGACTCAAATTTGGAAAGAGAAGGTGGAAGAGTTGAGAAAAGCTTGATTTGGAAATTGAATTGCAAAAGGAAAAGGATTCTAATCCTTAGAAGATTTGGAGAATTTTGAAGCCTATAAATAGAGAAGTTTTCTACAACTTCTATACACATCTTTACACACATCTTTACACACAACACTTTTCTTTTCTTATTCTTTGTGTGAACTCTTTTAACATGAGTAGTTAATTTATTGATTGAGGATGAATTCCTAGTTTTTAAACATATGATTTGAGTTTTTGTTTTCAATTCTATCTTGAGATTTTTCACATGATTATCGATTGTTTTTACTAATAGGAGTGATCTTAAAGACATTCATGATTGATTGATAGATTGTTTAGGTGGCCAACTAAATTGATTTGTTAATTTGATCTAAAGCTAGTGAAAGTTAGGAGATAAGTAATCGTTTTTGACTCTTTACATAAGTAAAAACACGAGACCTTGGGGGATTCCGTGGAGCAATTGTGTGTAGAAACAACGCTAGAAAGTGGACCAAGCGAACCGAGTTTAACTACTAGTACTAAACCTAAATTCATAAATCTTAATGCATTCTGGGGAATTACATCTTGTGCGGACCTCAAGGTGGTTCTTTTGAATAGAATCTGATAACTAAGCGGACTCGTTACTCAGTGAAATTAGGGATTTTGGGGCTAGCTAAGCGGACCTGCTATCCTACGGTTGGTGATAATCTGTGACTAAAAACAAGTAGAAAAGAACATAACTTTAATCATTGTTTTGCAACGAAGAAGGATTCCTTGATCGTCTCTCTCTCTTATTGTTTTCATCTTTCAACTTTCGATTTTTAATTGCTTTCTTTATTTTTATTTTGCTTTTTACACCCCCTTTCGTGACAACTTTTACAACTAGAATCTCGTGCTTTCCTCGTGGGATCGACCTTGACTACCCTATATTACTTGTTAATTAGGTAGTAAAGTATTAATTAATTTGTTGTGGTTACGACACGCATCAAATTTACATCAAAAACATTTGATGCATACCGCTTGTCTGCTGGTATTGATGTTGAACATCCTGTAGATCATGTTCACACATAAAATGGTTTAGCTGAATCATTAATTAAACATTTGCAGTCAATAGCTCGACCCATGTTAATCAAAATGAAATTGCCCGTTTCTGCATGGGGGCATGCTATTCTACATGCCGCGTCCTTAGTTCGACTTCGGCCCACTGCAAATCATCAATACTCTCCCTTACAACTTGTTTTGGGCCATCAACCAGATGTTTCTCATCTGCGTGTTTTTGGTTGTTGTGTATATGTGCATGTTGCACCTCCACAACGTCCTAAATTTGCCAACAACGTAGGAAAGGCATATATGTTGGTTTTGACTCACCATCTATTATTAGATATCTTGAGCCTTTAACTGGTGATATATTCACAACCCGTTTTGCTGATTGTCATTTTGATGAGACAATTTTCACACCATTAGGGGGAGAATGTAAGCCGCCAGAAGAACGGAGTAAACTTTCTTGGTATGTACCTACTTTGTCTCATCTTGACCCCCGCACTAATCAATCAGAAATTAAAGTGCAGAAGATTATACATCTTCAGAACATTGCCGATCAAATGCCAGATGCATTTGTTGATACGACAAGAGTAACTAAATCATACATACCCGCTAAAAATGTCTCAGCACGTACTAATGTCCCAGTTGGATAGGTCGTGACTGTTCCAGCAAATGAGTCATCTAAGGTACGCCTGAAGCGTGGACGCCAGTTGGTTCAAAATATTCGGTTCAGGAAAAAGGAAAAGCCAACTTGAGATCGACAAAAGATAGTGCTCAAGGAGACTATAGATGAACGATCCTCATTTCCAAACTTACTACCTCCCGATCGAGGAAAATGCCCGAGGAAAGTAAGGGTGCACAGAACCGTAGGACTGTCCTAAGCTGGAACCGCACTGCGATTTTTGTACCGAACCGAGGAAAGGGTGCAGTACCAGGTCAAAGAATAGGAACCTGGCTGAGAGGAGTGCAGTACACGGTCCCGCCTAATCCCGTCACCGTCCAGGACCGAGTGTACCGAATAATTATAAACATTGATTTAGGGGTAGTAGACTACGATACCGTTATATCTGTGAGCAATGGCAACAGCTGAAGCAGTCAAATGTCACATGCTTCAGATCATCAAATGAACACATGATTTATCAGGAAAAATAAGCTCTCAACTGCGGATGAAGTGTGGTCAATGAAGCATCCGGCCTACATGAGTCCAGGAGGTCCAAGATCATTTGAAACAAATTTCAATTTGCTAGAAGGTAGAATAGTTGGAGATGTCACCGCACTTGAATCAAAGTTTCACACTAATTAGTTAAAAGTCAAGATATCCGCGAGACACAAGAGAGACCTATAGTTACATAGATATTAATTGGCAAGAGATATGCCAAAGAACTCTTATTAGCCAACGATGAATTAGGAGCAAGGATAGTTCTATCATTTGATATTCCAGGAACGGGGTTGTTATTGATGGCTCTGTAGAAAAATCTTCATTGATGAAGTAGGATCTTACATCCATATACATACTTAATAAATAGTGATTACTCTACTATCATCTTCTCAGCCGAACATATCTATTTACATTTCTTTTACTTCATAAATTAAGATTGCTAGACTTGAGGATTGATCAAAATTTGATGCTACTAAGTTGCACTAATCAAATAGTACTGCGATTCCAGGAAATAGCGCAAACACAGAAGAACAAATATTTCAAAATATCTGTCAATTACTCCACAGATCATTCCTTCTTCATCGTGATGCTGACAATGTTCTATCATTATTGCACATCTAAAAGCAAAGGTACTTGATGCTACAGGACACAATTTCAAGCCATTCGTAAACTAACCAAGGCAAGATAAAAGAAAATAGGATACAGCGCCAGAATTTGATTTTGCAAGCTAACAGAGTTGATACTCACTCAAATAGTCAACGACGGTTGGGTCATTCGTAGATTGCAAACGAGAAGTTTCCAATCAAGTGTTATCAGTGATAGTCAGCACCAACATGTGAACCAATTAAGGAAAGATAAATAAAAAATCGGGTGGAACATACAGGAACTAAAACAATCTTTTTAGAAGTCTCATAATAAGTAATCTCTAGATACATTTGGGGGTGGGTGCTGGTTGATGCAGGAACCGTACTGCACCGTACGTGTACCAGAATGGTACCCAGAACCGGGTGGTATTAAGTACCGGTCCAAAATTTTGGAACCGAGGCTACGGAGGGCAGTACTCGGCCTCGGCAAGAACCGAGCCGAACCGCACCGTGTGCACCCTTACCCGAAAGGGGGTACCGAGGGGAAATGTGAAATTTCCATAAATTTTGCATGCAAGAAAGAAATGTGGGATCGTAATAAGGTTCTTGTCGATGATAAATTTTCGTTTACGTGTAGCTGCGATATTACTATGGATAAAGATGGCCCCGAGCCACAATCTATAGAAGAATGTCGTGAAATATATGATTGGCCAAAATGGAAGGACGCCATTAAATCGGAATTAGTCTCTCTCACTAACAGAATAATGTTTTAGGACCTACGGTCTAACACCTAAAAATGTGAACCCAGTTGGTTGCAAATGGGTGTTCGTAAGAAAACGTAATGAGAGAAATGAAGTTGTTCGCTATAAAGTGAGACTTGTAGCACAAGGTTTCTCATGAGAGACTGGGATTGACTACGAAGAAACATATTCCCCTCGTTATGGATGCTATTACGTTCCGATACTTGATTAGTATGGCAGTCTCTGAAGGACTTGATATGCATTTGATGGATGTGGTTACAACATATCTGTATGGAGAATTGGATACAGATATACATATGAAAATCCCGGAAGGATTTACATTGTCTGAAAACAAACCACGCCATATGTATTCACTTAAACTTAACAGAGCTTTATATGGATTAAAGCAATCTGGACGAATGTGGTATAATCGTCTAAGTGAATATTTGATAACTAAGGGATATGTGAATGATCCTATTTTCCCATGTGTCTTTATAAAGAAGACCACAATAGGATTCACTATCATAGCTGTATACGTTGATGATATCAACTTAGTTGGAACGACAATTGAATGCTTAAAGGGAGAATTTGAGATTAAGGATCTTGGAAAAACAAAGTTTTGTCTCGGCTTGCAGAGTGGCATACTTGTTCACCAGAAGATTTACACTGAGAAATTTTAAAACGTTTCAATATGGATAAATCTTATCCACTTAGCACTCCCATGGTAGTACGATCTCTTGACACTAAAAATGACCCTTTTTCGTCCGAAAGAAGAAAATGAGATTCTTCTTGGTCCAGAAGTACCATATTTGAGTGCAATTGGTGCACTACTGTATCTTGCACAATATACTAAACCCGACATTTATTTTGATTAATTTGTTAGCAAGATTCACTTTCCGCTCCAACAAAGAGACATTAGGCGGTGTAAAACATATCTTTTGATATCTTCAGGGTACTGCAGACATGGGATTATTTTACTCAAAAGATGTATCCCATTCTTCGCAATTAGTCGGATATACAGATGCAGGTTATCTCCCGACCCACACAAAGCCATTTCTCAAACTGGATATGTGTTTACGAGTGGCGGTACCGCGATTTCTTGGAGATCGTGTAAGCAGAGCTTTCCCGCAACCTCCTCTAACCACTCCAAGATAATCGCCATCCATGAAGCTAGCAGAGAATGTGTATGGCTAAGATCATTAATCACCCATCTCCGAAGTTCATGTGATTTACCTTCTTTGTCATGAAAATACCAACCATCATCAATGAAGATAATGGAAAGATGTATCTCATGAGATGAAAGAAGGTTACATCAAGGGTGATCGAATAAAGCATATTTCACCAAAGCTATTTTATTCTCACCATCTAGAAAAGAATAAAGAGATATGTATCCAGAAGATACAGTCGTGTGAAAACTATGCAGATTTATTCACCAAGTCTTTACCGACAACAGTGTTCAAAAAGCTAGCTTATGGGATCGGAATGCGACATCGTACAAGTAGTAAACTCAGCGAAGTTTTCATGAGGGGGAGTCAATTTTTGGAACTTGACGCGTTGTACTCTTTTTCCTCGTCAAGGTTTTTGTCTCTCTCGGGATTTTTCCTTGTCTAGGTTTTAACGAGGCAACATACGCATATCTGCTTTTCTAGAGTTGTACTCTTTTTCATTCGTTCAGGTTTTTCCCAATGGGTTTTCCTGACAAGGTTTTAACGAGGCAATCCTTATGAATTGTAGATATCCAAGGGGGAGTATTATATAGTTAGTGGCTATCTACTCATAGATATGTTTCACCAAAACTATGAGATAATAAGCTTAAGCCACCTTATTCACTACACTAGCTACTTACGTGCACTTTTGCATGTCTTAGGCTAACCCCTATGGGATAGATTGGAGTATTAGATTGGCCAAAAAGTGTTGCAAATCAAGAAAAAAGTGTTGGAAAAAAATTAACAGTGATAGTTGATAGTTCTCTCACCTAGCAAGTGCTTGCAGTCAACTATCAGCGAGATTGAAAACATTGAGCTGTTTTTGCTCAAAAAGTGACATAATCGCCGAACCATTCGGCGCTCTATATTTTTTACTAATTTTTGAGAGAGAATGTGATGGAGAGAGAAGAAAAAGAGGGAGAGAGAGAGGGAAAAAAGAGGGAGAACGTGATGGAGGGAGGAAAAAAAGGGGGAGAGAGAGAGAGAGGAAAAAGTTGGAGAGAGAGGAAAAAGGTGGAGAGAGATAATGATTAGTTTTTTAAAAAATAAAATTATGTAACGCTGAACCATTCTGGCGTTTAATGAATTTCTATTCGGCGTTTATTTGCTAGATGAAAGCAATACCATAGGACTTAGGAGGTTGCCCAGGCTGACGTGGATGGCCAATCTAGCAGCTAGATATCTAGCCCATAAGACTAAGCCTTATGGACAACAAAGCTAGTGTGTGTTAGTATGCATGGTGGGGTTAATATCCTACTCACACCTTGAGCTAGTGGGTGTCTTTACATGGTTAAGTTAGAATGAGTATAAACACTGAATGAGATGCAACTTATTTGAGTATCCCATTTTCTTATAAGTTTAATAAGAAATCACTCTTCTCTCTTACATTATCTAAAGTTAATTACAGAGCAAGCTATAAAGCTCTTAATTTAACATTTTTTGCAATGATACCCAACAGTTCGATGATTGTATGTTACAGAGGGATATTGAATGCAAATTCATGCACCCCAAGAAAACCTCTTAAGATGCCAATAATCTTATCCACGTTCTTAGGATGTTTGGAGTTATCTCTATTCAAAATTTATGCATGAGATACTTTCTGTTAAAAAAACACTAAGGCTCCAAGGGGTCTAAATTTGACCCAAATTTTAACACCTGCCGGAAAAAGTCATTCTACATGTACATGCACTCAAAAGTCAAACTAATTTTGAGTTCTTAAATTCAAGCTACAAATATCGATGCAAGGATCAGGCCTAGCTAACAAGTTTTTGAATGCCTTCGGATTTAGCAATTCTTGGGTAAATCTCATCATGCAATGTATTTCAACTACCTCTTTCTCCATACTTCTAAGCGGATCCCAAGGGCCGATTTTTTCCACTTCGAGGGGTTAAGTCAAGGAGACCCACTGTCTTCCTATCTATTCTTAATTTGTATGGATATATTATCTAGGCCCCTAGAAAAAATGATCCAGGATAATAAAAAAAAATCGGGGTTTAAAATAAATAAACATGCCCCAAACATCTCCCACATATTCTTTGTTGATGATTGTTTTCTCTTCACAAATCTTATTTGGGGGAAGTAAAAAATCTGTTAGATTTATTATCATGATTCGAGAAAATTACAGGGAAGACGGTTAACCTTCAAAAATCAGGGATCTATTTCAGCCCAAGAATACATCTAAAGCACGGAAAATCATAGAAAAAATCCTAAAAGTCCTGTTAATGACAAAAAATGATACTCCCTCCGTCCCTAATATATATGCGGAGAAGATGAAATCTCTTAGAATAAGAAAATGCATGGTTTTTACAAATTTTCATGTTTTTTCTTGTCTATACCCCTTGTCTTATTCTCAATACAATTTCCCATCCAACATAAATAAGGGTATGTTTGTCAAAAAGCATCTTGGAATTAGAATTCCGCCTATCTAGTGGGACTAGGAAAATCCAATATTCCGCCTATATAATAGGGACGGAGGGAGTAGATATCTTGGCATGCCCTTGTTCTTTGACAAAAATATGAAGGAAAATTTTGAACCCCTCCTCCAAAAATACTATGCAATCCTTCAAGGTCGGAAATCAAAGCTCCATTCGATCAAGTAGGTAGAACATGACTAATCAAATCATTTCTACAAGCATACCCAACTTACCAAATGCAAATACTTTCACTTCCCAAAGAAACCATGGATAAAATGGATCATATACAAAGGGATTTTGGTAGAATAAGGATAAGTCCAAGAGCATGGGAGGATACATAAGAGCTTGGTCCAGACTATGCAAACTCATTTCCCAAGGCGGGTTAAATATTAAAAAGCCACACAACTTCAACATAACTGAAAATGCGGGGTACCAAAATACACCGCCAACTTTTTATTAGGCAACCTGTATGGACTAAACTCAAATACAATTCCGAGAGTTGTTGTGATATCCCCAGTCCTTAATAAGTTGTTTATGGACTAGTTTTGGGTACGGTTTTAAAATTCTTGGGCGTAACTAACCCTCTCCTGGACAACTGGCCCTATAAAGAAGCTATATTTATGGTATTTCCGTCATATTTTAAGTTAGGGTTTTCTTTTGTTGATATCATGTTTTCACTAAAACCTAAGAGAGGAAGAATGCGGTCAAAAAGGAAAAGAAAAGAATTCGGGTGAGCAAGAGCGGCGAAAAGGAGGACGGAATAGTCTTGATATTGTTTGACCATTAGAGAACTAAGGAGTTGGCTTTGTTCTTTGGCGATAGATTCGAGTAGGTTTTCTATTCCTTATGCTCTTTACCGTATGGTCTGATAAATCCTAAAAAGTTCTATGGAATTGTGAAAAGAGAAAAAGGAGGCGGGTTTTAAGTTATTGATTTTTATTTGAAACTTCAAAGTGACGTACGGGGAAGAAGAAATACTAATAAATACCCAAATTAGCGTTTTCATGTGTTTTTCTTTCTGTTGCATACTGCATGATTAATCAACAGGACAATGGGATTTAAATCATGGGCTATCCTCACCGAAATCCAAGGTTTTGAATTTTCCAACGGATCCGTCCAACATTTGATTCATCCCTAATAGAAGGACGAGTGAGTCTGTCCGTATCTGTTTGTTAAGGTTTGAAATTTTTTTCCAAGCTTACCCCTCTAGCAAAGTTAATAACTAACCATAGTTATATTTTATTTGGGTTATGTGAGATGGTGTGTTTGAGAAACCGATTGGAATTGATAATCTCTTCACTATTTTTCATTCTCTTCTGCTCTTCTCTTATTTTATTCTCCGACGATTCTGAGAATTTCCTGGGTACGTGGGATCGATCATCGTAGGGGTTATGTTAAGGATTGATCGTTAGTGATGATGTTGTTAGTTTATAATCAAAGAAGGTTCGATGGTGATGTTGATGTTTAGTCGATGTTCAAGTCGTTGTATCGATGAATTAAAGAAGTTAGGGTTTGTGTAGAATTGAAGTTCTTTGCTAAATTGAAGTTGTATTATTGTTTTGAAGAAGAACCGAGGTGTTAGTGGTTCTGTGAAGAGTTAGGGTTTCACTAGAATTGCGAGAGAGGGTTCAAAAGATGAAATTGATACTCTAGAAGATCAATTGAAGATGGGTTTGTGTATTGAACGCAAAAAGAGAAGATTTAGCATCTTATTTTCGATTCACAAAGAAGAATTGAAGGGTTAGGGTTTGTCGTGAGTTGATACCGATTATCACAATAAATTCAAGATGAAATAGAATAATTGAGGGTTGGTTTTAAGAGTATGATATGAAGAAGAAGATGGTTGTACTAGTTTGAGGTTTCAATTTCAGAGGCGAGTATGAATTAGTTAGGAGAGATGGGCGGGTTTGAGAAACCGATTGGAATGTGGTTAGTATAAAGTGTAGAGATGTTGGCCAGAGATGTTAAACCTAGATTAAACACACTAGGGAGCGGCAATTGATGGAGAAGTGGTAATTCGGTTTTGTTATTGCGATTTTTGTATAGTGAAGACCGGTGATGAGTTTTTATTTCATTCATTCCGACCCCAAATTTATACAATACATGTATCGGTAAGTTGTTTTTTAAATATCAATTATCTGAACCGTATAATTTAGTTATGCTTGTAAAATTTTAATTAAGCTATAAGAGACCCAAAACAGTTAATGAATAATGCCTTATAATTTCTTGCTCGTATCCAACTACTTAGATTAAATAGTACTTGGATCCGAGCAAGAAAATCTATCTTGTGAAGACCGATCCTTGTTAGGTGCTTTTGTTAGAATCATTGCTAAAATATTAAGGCCATGGACTCGCTGATTTAGTGAAGTAGCGACTTGTTGCTGCCTTCCTCCTACAAAACAAACAAGTCCCCCGTACGAGATGAAGTTGTTTGTGGTTTTATTGAATCTTTGTCTCTTTTCGGGTTTAGGATGTCAATCCCCACTAGCTAGTGCAAAATAATTTTTCATTTGTATAACTATAATTTTAGTTTCGGATAGACGTTCATTAGCCATAAGACTATATGCCCTCGAATGATTCAATTAGCCCATGGCCGATGCATTTTGATGATCACTTAAGAACGAGGATGTGGAGAATATTGGTTATGTCATGCCAACACCCGTGATTACACACTTCATTCAAGATTATGAGAAAAATGGAGAATATCTTGGTAGCGTTAAATGGCAAAATGAAATTTGGGTCACTAGTAGTTTCTCCGATGTGGTTTGAATTTACATTTCCTTATTGCAACTCGGACATTATTCTACATGTAGGATTTCCAAATCCCGAGTGGAGTGGCGAGAAAGATGGAAAATCGACTGCGAGCATGGCTATGGGGATGAATTCCAACCAGAAATGTGTTCATATCAGAAGAATTGAGCCTATTGCTCCTGAATAGAAGGTCCTGAAGCCATCTGATATTATCCTCAGTTTCGATGGAGTTGATATTGCTAATGATGGGACAAGTAAGCATTTCTCATTGTTGTGATATTCATTTGTACAATATGTGTTATTTGCCTTATATGTTGTTAATATGGGTGTAATCCATGTCCCCTGTTTAGTGAGATAGCTATTGTTTTGTTAAGTACTTTTTGTTGCCAACCAGTGGTTTGTGTCACTTGATGGCTTGATTTATAGGATTTTATGCTCTGCTTGCTCTGCGGTGCCATTATTTATCGTTTCTTATTCGCGTTAATAATCAAAGAAGTACGTACTGTGTTTCATACGGTCCTATAAAATAAATTGGGTAACTCGATAACACGGTCGTATAAATTTAAATGGGTACGTTATTTTTGAAGGTATTATAAATTTTGATCGGTAACTCACTCGGTGGTAGTATAAAATTAAACTAGGTATCCATTCCAGTATGTAGAAGTTTTTATTCTCCGTAGTTATCTCGTTTTATTTTATTTTTCCGTTGGATCTTAGTATTTTGTTTCTCTGATCTCCTAGTCATGCTTTCATTTGCAGTCGTTTTCATTCCATAGAACTCTTTTATTCATTGAAAACTAATGTCAAAACTAGCTCGATTTTTGATCTTTATAGCTTGCACAAGTATGTAAATAAAGTCCTTCGCGATACTTGTTTCTTATACTTTCTAGCTATACTTGTTTCTCTTGCTAACTGTAAATGATTTTCATAAATCTTTGCGGACTCAACTAAACAAGAAAGTCGTATAAAATAGAACACCAAACAACATGGTACTCCTGGAAAACTCGACCAAACTTGAAGTCTAACTCCAAATGCCGCAATTAAATTTTCGCTCCAGCTGAATGATAAATTTCTTGATACGGGACAAGTAAGTGTAATGCTTTACCTTCTCTATTAGTTCTTTTATTGTCGATGACTACATTTTTACGATTTCATAATTTGTTTTTTCTCTTGAAATATGCATCAAATCTCTATTCTACAGATGACAGACAATCAAATATATCAGCCCACCATGCCAATATCAACTTTAGAATCAGGAGAAAAGTTGCATTCTCATTTGCAAATGGTGTCACCAAGCTCTTGTTGAGACTGGTCATGAGGTTTATAAGAGCTATGGGTTCCTCTAATCAGTGGTTTCTCTGTACCCAACTTTTTTTATATGATCGTTTGAAACAGTTGCCCATTCAATTTGTATGACCATAGAACAACATACCCAACTTATTTTATACGACATTTGAAGAATAATGCATATTTTTTTGTCGTGTCATTTGTTGTTTGGACAGTACATTTTTATGAAGAAATGTTACGATCGGTCAATACTTGGACTAACTTAGCGATGTTTCACATAATTGCAAACGACGGAGGGTTGAATCATAAATGATTCTTTCCAGATTGAGCAAAGTAGAAGTAGAAAGAAAAGGTTAGAAGACTGATGAAATTAGGTATTGGGTTCAAATTAACGGGTTCGGGTATTTTATTAACGGGTTCGGGTATTTTACTCCACCCATCTATGGTGGTTAAGTTAAGTTGGTTAAGGGATAAAAATGTAATTTAGCATGGATCGCTCCCAACTAGAACGGACCTATTTAACTCAGTCCGTCAAAATAGGTTTGACTGAAACCTTGTCCTGATGTAAGGCTTGACCCAAACTATAGGATTTCTATGACGATGGCCCATACTTATTATGTTTGGTTTACTTGGATGTCCCACAGCTATTAGCCTTACTCCATTACGTTTTTCCTAAGCGATTCTTATCCATGATCCTACTGTGGGGTCCAAGTGTGATATATGGGTGAGAAACCATTGATATTCCGTAGTCATACGACTTGTACTATGAAATTATGAATTCACTTTTAAATTTTGTATGCAGGCTAGATTAAACACCTATAGCACTAATGATTGGCTAGTAATGATAGTTCTTTTTATTGGTAGGATTAAATGGTTGGAGTGAGTGGTGTGGGTTAAGATTTGGAGGTTTGGTACTGTTTTTGGAGTGCTAGCTAGTGACGCACAGATTCTACACCTACTTTTTGGGACCTTAAGGTTATAGGCTTGTTTTGGTCTTACTAGTGATGGGTAGGAATGTGAAGATGTCCAAGATTGCTAATGGGGGTGCAAGGATTGGTGGGGTGTACCAATTCAAAGGAAAAATTATTTTGTCCTATATAAAAACTGTTTTGTCTTATTATAGTTTTGGTACACTCCCACTAATCCTGGCACCCCCATTAGCAGCCTTGAAGATGTCTATCTGTAGTTCTCAAGATATCAGTGGCTGCTGGGTGTGACGAGGTGCTTGGAGCCTGCCCCTTTCAGTGATATAAAGTGTGATTGTATGTGTGCAGTCGACATAGGAATGTTATGTGACGATGTAGCCCGTAGTTGACTCGACTCCCATGAAATTATTACGGCGATGACCGCGGAGTCGCCTAATAAAAGATATGGATCTATTATCTTGGATGGGAGCGACAACACCTAATTTTCCGACGCAGAAAGAAAATTAAGTGGACTACATCAGGGCTTATACGATATGTTTTACTGTTAGAAAAATAAATAGAGAGGGGAAGTCGATAAATTCGTATTTATTTAGATCTATGGGTGGGAAGTCTTATTTAGCATTTTCAATAAACAGTTGTTTTCCTTATCATTGCGGTTTTACTCGTTTGATAGGTACTAGAATTTTAAGTGATTGGCATTACTATTTTTAAAAGATCGCACTATAAATTGTTTATACTAGCAATGTATTTTTTTTACAAGGAATTTCGGGTTTGTTTAGATTATATATAAAGGTTATAAGCGTGTGAAAGCCTACTTTTAGTTGGGTCTGACCCAACTAACTATTTTTTTTCAGGGAACCTTGACCGCGGAGCAACATAGTTTATAAATTTCGTTTTTGTTCTAAAAAGTTGCGCTCTTTGCGTTTCTAAGGTGGCTGGCTAAATAATTTTATTATTTCTTTTAAGATCAATTTCTTTTTGTTTCTTTCCAATGAATTCTTGCGTGTCAAGAAATGTTATTTTTATTTTAAATATTTTTATTAAACTTACAATTCCGTTAACAATTTCTTTTAATTAAAGATTAATTAATTTATTCATTTTTGGATATGTGTGAATGTGCTCCATACTATAACCTGATCTTCATTTGTTGGCTTGACGGTTTGAGTATGTAAAGTGGTCTTTGTCACGCCCCATTTCGCATTATAGGTCCTAAATAATTTTATTATTTTCTTTTAAGATCAATTTCTTTTTGTTTCTTTTCAATGAATTCTTAGTATTTAACTTTGGGTCCGACCTGCGTGTCAAGAAATGTTATTTTTACTTTAAATATTTTTATTAAACTTACAATTCCGTTAACAATTTTTTTTAATTAAAGATTAATTAATTTATTCATTTTTGGATATGTGTGAATGTGCTCCATACTATAACCTGTTCTTCATTTGTTGGCTTGACGGTTTGAGTATGTAAAGTGGTCCATGAGCATGCCACACTTCGGATTTTAGGGCGGCCGACCTAGAATGCGAAATGGGGCGTGACAGTTGCAACTTAATGAATCTCAATAAGGAATTATATGAAGAGTTTATATCTCTTTCTCTCACAGTCAATATATAAATGGAGACAAGTCAGTGAACCTGATTATACCGTGAGAGTACCTAGACGATTCCAAATATCAATATCCAAGATCAATCAAGTTGTATCCAACAATTATGATGGACGTTTCTACTTTGATTAATTTACGTGCAACTTGTGATATTTAAATTATAAAGATAAACAATATAATGCGGAAAAAGAAAAATCACAGACACCAGAAATTTTGCTAACGAGGAAACCATAAATGCTGAGAAAAAACACGGGACATAATCCATTTGAACACAAAAGCGTATTAAACCCGCTACAAACTCTAGCCTACTATCAAAACTTGATTGGAATGTAGTTGAGACCGAATCTACCATCACAATAATTTAGTTACACTTGCGCTCCTTACGCCTCTTGAATCTTGCAAGACTCTGCGCAATTGATTCCCTTAGCTGACGTCCTTTACAGCCTAAGAGTTGCTTCAACTCAATTGAAGACTTTAAACCAATATGCCTCCCACAAATAAGCCTATATGTGATATCCGTTATGATCAAAAGATCAAGGTGAGATAGGAAATCGTTTGCAATAAAAAAAGTCAAGCAAACCTCAAAATCTGGTACTTACGACTCCCGAAGAGCAACCGGGATTATTATTCACCTCACAAGTAATTCCAACTCCGAGCACCAAAGATTCATCATAGAGGAATATACCTGTGGAATCACAAAGTCTAAGACGAAGAAACTTTGTTATCTATCTCGCTTGTTGGAGCCAAAGGCTCAACAATCAGTAGCAAGATTAGGATACATGAACTATCAAGATAAAGATAGTCCGACCTGGCTTCACGAATCCATAAGCGAAGTCTTTTTAGTTGCTAAACCTAAAAGGGTTTAAAGGAGAGGATGACTCTAGTTTACAAATAGGACACACAAGAATACTGTTACGGATTCAAAGATCCCAGTTGCATGAGGTTCTCCTTATATAGGCTTTCAAGATCAAGGTTGCTTTAGATTTAAGCTAAGGTAGCTTTGGAATCAAGATTCATAATCTCATGACTCGGACCTATAACATTTTTCTCCAGTATGTATGCTGGTACATGTACTGTCTTGTATCTAGATTTACAGTAAGTTTTATATCTCGCTAATAATCAATTTGAAACGTTCCCGAATAACATCAATGACACATATCTTTGTTCAGGCTATTTTCAAATGATAATCTTGAATCATAATTTAGGTCATAAACAATAAATTGTTCTTAACAAAATTCATCAAGTATGAACAAAATTTTTAAGCTTAGTCAACATATTTGAGAATAATTAACAAGATAAACTTGACTCGAAATTTTTGTTATGCACGTAAAGTCCAATTTAGTCACGCAACATTGTCTCATAGATAAAAGGTGAAAACTTGAGTAATATGTGGTTGGTCTTCACTTACCTTTTGTTGACGAAGTTTTCAAAAGCTCGGTTGATCCTCGCCTTCAAACGGTTGAATACAATGATGTCTAGTACTCAACTAAACACTTTTATCCTAATCCGAGACTTACCAAATGTAGACTAGAAATCAAGATATAGTTTTGATCAACTAAATTTGACACCAAGCTTGAGATAGAAACACTTGTGAGTTTGACCAAGCAATAACACTCCTCACTAACTTAGTTTCTAGGTGGAATAATAACCGAACAAGATCAACTTTGGGCCCAATTATTAGAAGCTAAATACTTCCCAAATGATCACTCGTTAAAAATGGAGCCTCTGCAAAAATATGGGTAGACCGATGGATTCCTAATGTCGATACAATCTCTCAACCAACCAATTTACAAGAACCGACACCAGATGGTTCAAGAGCCGATAATGAGATGGAAATAAATGGGATCATGAAAAATTAAACAAATACTTTGAACCAGAGGTCGGAGAAAAATTCAAGCAATAATTAACTTCAAAGAGACAAGAACAAGACAAATTTAGGTGGAAGCATCATCAATCGGGAAATTTATAGGCTAAGAATATACACAACTTTCTAGTCAATCAAGATTAAGATAATGATAACTTAACCGATTTTCCCTGGATTTTTTTTTTGGAAAATACAGGTGTTGATGGTGGATTTTAGTTCAAGGCTAAAATTGTAAAACCAACATTTAATGCGCTCGTTACCGCAAAAGGAAGAGTCGTTTAAAAGTGACGAGAGTGCGAGAAAACCTCTTCGCTTTATTTGAAGCAATTCAATATAATTCATGAAATTCACTCAGAATGGTGCGTGCAACGGCAATCCCAAATATTCTGTGAGTTCTATCAGCATTATTCACTAATGCATGATCTGCCTAGTGTTTTCCTATGCCATGTTCCCCAGCGAACTCTCAATATTGACATGACATGACATGACGATTAAATGTTCGCTCGCAATGGAAAAGATGAATCTCCGAAGTGTCCGTATTGAGACACGCATAAAAACACTCACACATGCTGCATTGCTCTCTAACAAAGAGAATCTTGTATCGACGCGCTTTTGGTAAGCTCGATCGAGCATGTTTAATTTCCTTAAGGAAAATCTAGACTGTCCATGTCAATCTCAGAAACGATCGCGGCCACACAAGTTGGCCGTACAAATTAACAAGCCTATCCAAACCCTGACAAAAATAGGTGATTGTCGTGATAACCACCGGCGGGCCCGCTTATACCCTAGTCGGTCGGACATCAGACGAACATCTCCTAGCACCATTAAATGCCAACCCTAAGTAGGGTGGCCGTGTTGCTTTGTAGAGATTCGGTCGAACATAGACTGTTCAAAGCAGTCTTAAAATGATCACGACCGTCCAACTTAACCTGCCTGGTTGGACGGATTAGATCATCCCATGAATGATCAGGAAATCTCTAACGCACACATTGGCGGGTCCAATCTGCCTTACCCGATCAGTTTGCTCACGACATGGTCATGGAGAAATGAACGATTGATCAAAACATGGCGGGCGTGATGCTTTCAAGGGTCGCGGAATTCCACTAACGTCTTAAATCGATCACGACCATCCAACTTAGCCAGCCTATTTGGATGGCTTAGATTGAATTTGGGACCATCATGAAGGTACACATGTGTCACCGCCAGCCCAATGTCGGCCCCACATGATCGATCTCCCCCAAAGGAGTCCCTAGCGCCGCAAACCGCTTGGACAAAGTCGTGAGGGCGACATTTCAAAACCCAATTAGGGCTGCTGCAATGCACATATGTCATAAATCGATCGTGACCACTCATCTTTACTAGCCTAAATGGACGGTGTAGATGTAGACTCAAGGTCCCAAGGATGTCAACGTGTTCACCGTGGGCCCACCTTTGCGTGTGACCGGCCGGCCTATGCAGACTAGGGCCCGGTACCTCAAAACGCGCCCCAAAGTGGCATGTCACACGACCTTTAATCTCTTTGCGGCAACATGTTTCTGTCCCTAGATCACGACCACTCATCTTTACCGGTCAAATTGAGTGGCCAAGATCGAATATTTGTAGGACCGAGAGGGGAAAGCATGCACGTCAGTGAGCCGTCTTCATTCACGCCCAATCGGCTCACTCAAAATTAACGCCCATGTGTGGATTCGATCAAGCCAAAGGGGGATGTTTGCGCATCTCTTAAAAACCCTAAAATCCATCAATGACAGCAAATATGTGCCGCAAATCATCTCGGTCCAGTCAACTTGGCCGACTTGGTCGGACGGTTTGGATTAAAAATTAGGCAATCATTGAAGCGCCTTAATGATTACCGTCGCCGCTCTTCCTATAGGAGTGATCGACAGATAGTGGCCCGCCCATACGGCCTCTAAACGATCACTCGAAGATGGTTGGACGTGTTGCCGTTTTAAGACACGTAATCCGCGACTTACTCCATCAGGCTTTAAAATAGCGATGCTTCATACACATCGATTGTTTTTAGTTTCTTGCTTAAAAACAATGCATTACATGCACGATATTTCATTCCATAAATAACTTAGTTGTTTCACCTAATAGCACCATCTTTCTGCGGCGGGTCCCACGACTTGACCCACCTATTCGAGACATCAAACATGTCACAAACTGGGGTATTGGTATGGCGGTTTACAGCATGCAGCGTGCAACGTGCCCATTATGAGACCGTGTTAGGAGGCATGGACGGTTAACGATGATGAGGGAAGTGGGCAAAGGCGTGATCATGTGACAATCACTTACACGACCCCACTACTCCATCACTCAACTTCCTCCACTTCCTACGAGATGAAGATTGCGCTCAAATGACTTGTATAAATAGGTTCTTCAACCTATCTTCAAACAACACGAGAAACAGGTTGTTGTTAACACCGTATCTGAAACACCAGAGGCGATAGCTTACATTATGCAAGCCGGTTCAACATTCGATAAAAGTCATAAACAACCAACACCTTCACAATCTCAACACCTTCTTCGCTTCCCTCCCTAAGATCAACCCCATCTCCTTCACTTTGTGGCCCGAAGCAACTGGAACAACTATTTCTTGGTTTAGGCTAGAATTGTACAGATTGATCTCTCGAATCTAAGGTACTCCCATGCAGTGCATTTGTTTAGGGTTTAGATTCGTTTCTCATCCGCACACGCCCAAATTTACGAAAACCAGCAGAAACAGTTTTCACCCTCAAACAATTGGCAACCACAGTGGGAGATTGATCTCTCGGTTGCAAAATCAGTTTCTCAATATTCATTCCTGTTTTCTCAATTTCAAAAGAGTAGATCTTAGATTCAATTCAATCATTAAATTCAATTTAGGTTCAACAACCAATTTCAATTTCGGTGTTCCATTCGCTAAGAAGCTTCACAAAAACGCTTTTTCAAGCAATGCTACTGGAAATGCCTTGGATAGATGAGCACCAGTAATTCTCCCATATGAAAGTACCAGAAAGCCGCGTGGAGACACAAGACGCGACTACTACTTAGAAGAACCTTAATGACTTCTCTCGAGATCCGGATTGAGCAATTACCTTTTCTGCAACACCACAAGTGTTATATGGGGCAAGCCAGAAATGCCTCAAAGGGTCCACACCCAGAAAGACAAAGTGAATATTCGTGTAACGGTTGTTCCAGTATGTAGATAGTCGACAACAAATCTCAACGCCATTGGAGTCCTAGGGAGACACCTGCGGAGATCACAAAACAAAAGGTCTATCTCTATTCCACCACTGCTACCAATTTAAAGTCAGGAATATCCGCTACCACTTCATCAAAAAAAACTTGTAGATCCAGAACATGGAGTAATTCCGAGAATTCGTACATCTACAACAACAAAGGAGGCTTGACTCATCTTTAAATCATTATAAAGGGTTCGCCTATTATGTCAACCTGGACAACAGCGAGACACTCCCTTAGGTGTGACACCTCCGATCACCAGAGCCAGAGCCGCTGCCGCCACCAATATTTCTTCGAGCATAACGCCCCAGAGACCGGAGGGGCCAGAGGAAGCTAACCCCCTATCACCGTTGTTGATTTGATGGAAAGACAAGAAGTTCTCTCTAAGGCTCAGACAGACATGGCTACAACTCAGAAAGAGGTACTCACTTTCCTCAAGACGTTAATGGAGCGACTACCACAAGAGCCGCGTCAGCCCATAGAACCAATGAGGAGTACTTTAAACACTTTTGGCGCAAGCACTTCGACGGGCGTGCATTCATAGATGAAGAAGTTCGTGTTGCTCCCGAGCGCTCAAGGAAAGAATCACCAGTCAATTTCATCACGCGTGAGGATCTAGAACGACTTCTCCATCGTCGAGGCAAGGAAAACCCGGAGACCTGACCAAAGATCGGCCTCCTTATCTCTCGATGTGAAAAGTGTTCCTCTTCCGAGAGGATACTCCTCTCCTCAATTTTCCTTTTACACGTAACAGGTAATGATCATGAACACATCTCTCGTTTTACGGAGCCATAAGGAGATCG